>CM053501.1:14619226-14644318 GCA_028627145.1 Eidolon dupreanum
ATAGTCTTGGCATCTTTTTTTTTGCCATTCTGATTGAGTGCCCTTGGCTTTCTCATCCTCTAGATAGGTCATTTGATCCTTTTCTTTATTTACTTTGTTTATTCCTTTGTTTATTCATTCCATTTAATATACGTCTCATCTTGGATGTGTTCTTCATTTCAGACTGGTTCCCTTTTATAATTTCCATTTCCATTTTTATGGGTTTTTTTTTTATCTCTTCATTGAAGTTCTCACTGAATTTATCTACACTTCCCAAAAGTTCTTTGAGCATCTTTATAACCAGTGTCTTGAACTCTGCACCTGTTAGATTACTTGACTCCATTATATCTGGATCTCTGTTGTGTTCTTTCATATGGTTTCTGCTTCTTTGTCTTCCCATTTTGGCTGCCTTTCAGTGACTGTTTCTATGTACTAAGCAAAGCTCCTAAGTCTCCCACTCTTATTAGTGTGGATTTGTGAAGTAGGTGTCCAGTGGCACAGTCCTGAGGGGTTCAGCTGCAGGCCAAATTTATCCCAAGCCTCTGCCCTTCCAGGGCCACCTGTTAAGATTCAGCAAGCAATCCACAGATGCTGTGCTTTTAGTTGCTTCAAAAGACCACAGCAGAAACCAAGGCCAGCTGCTTCCAGTGTGAATTTAGGCACTGCTTAGCAAAGAGCACCTGATTCTCTGAAGATATACCTGGATGTATCTTGGGTGGGGCCGCGAGTTGGGAGAGGTGGAGTTTCAGGGAATCCTCTGGGTGGAGCAACCTCTGTTATCCAGTTTGATGACATCTCAGCTATGGCGGTGCTGTGTCTGCACACCCCGAGGAGGGAGGGCTCAGCAGGGAACAATGGATACCTTTGGTGCTTCTGTACAGAGAGAGTCTCGCCTTAGCCCTCACTCTGACAACGTCTCCCTGTAAGTCCCTGGTGCCCACTGTGTGCAGTTGAATCAGCACTGGTGCTCAGAGTGAGCAGGTCCGTCACCGCGAAAATCTGTTTGCGGACAGGGCCCCTTTAAGAGGCGTCTGCCGCTGCTACTGCTGCAGCCTCTGGAGACCAGGCAGCCCCGCATCCTCACCCTGTCCTACCTTCTGCCATTGCAGGGTGTTTTCTTGGATTTCTCCATAGTTGTATGGTTTGTTCATCTAGACCCCAGGTGATTTTTCCTTGCTGCTACTCCTTGTTTGTTACAACTTTGATTTGGTCACCAAAGGGATGAACAGAGCCTCTATCATCTACGCCATTTTTTTTCCTTCTTCAGATGTTACTTTTTGAACACCCTATAGTTTTGTTCAGCTGAGGGAGACCCAGGGGCCATCCAGGTCAGTTGTCAGTAGGCTTGTCAGATTCTCTGCAGCAGATGAAGTCCAAGTGATGACCATTGATAGTCAGGTAATTCGATGCCTCTACTTACAACAAAATGCCTATTGACATCCTTCTTTATATGTGGGGCATACCCCGGAAAACTGAGCAAACTCCCACATCTGGTTTTCTTAATCACTTTACCATGCTGCCTAGCATAGCGGTTAGCATTTACTGAGCCTTCTCTGTATGCCAGACACTATTCAAACAGCTTTATGTGTATAAATTCATACAATCCTCAAAAACAAATCTATTTTACAGATGAGAAAACTGAGCTCAAACAACAGTAACAGAAATGAAATTGGAACTAAAGCAGTACAGCTCGAGAATCCACACTCTTTTCTCCTTGAAATTATATTTCAACTTTATTGAAATATAATTGAGGAATAATATTATAACTTATTTAAAGTATAAAATGTGATGATCTGATATATGGATACATTGTGAAAGAGTTCCCCTTATCAAGTTAGTTAACACATCCATCACTTCACATACTTATATATATTTTTTTGGTGAGAATATTTATGTTCTACTCTCCTAGCAAATTTCAATTATATGATATAGTGTGTTCAACTATAGTCACAAGAGTCCACACTCTTAACCACTAGTGCACACCACTTGCAATGAATGAACAAAGGATTAAAGAGGAGCCAATAAGCTGAAACCAGGCCCAGAAGTGAAGAATAGCAAGAGGCCTAGCCTTGAGTACACTCCCCCACCCTCTGTCCAAATGGCCACCAGGTCCCTGAAAAAGCGACTACCCTTCCTGCATTTATTGAGAGTGTGAGGAGCCCTGCCCCCTCCCCCAGTCCATTAACTGACCTCTCTGTGTTCCCCACTCTGAGGATGTTGCCAGAATCAGTATGGTGAGTAGCACAAGTCAGAAGAATGCAAGGAACAGAGACACAGTGAGAGGGCCGAGGAGAGGAGAGGGGTAAATCAAGAGAGGAGGAAACCCAGAAAGTCTCCAGCCCCCAGGGGCTCCACACATTCATCAACTGGGAATCTCATGGTTTTCCCCCCAAATTCCAGAATTGCTCACCTGTCCAGGAGTAGGAATATGCATTTCGAGTTTTCTCTGTAAATACTAGGAAGTGCTCAGGAACAAAGAAGTGTAGGAAGGCAGGAAATTTGCTGCTAGAGCTGGAACTGGAGTAGAGGTCAGAGGCCAGAGTTATGTCAGGCTCCTCCTGTCCACCTCCTCAGCCCCCATTCTGGCTCCCACTTGCCTCTGCGCATGACAGATCTTGTGGTTAGACTGGCCCTGCTCACCAGGATTCCTCTCACAGAGCTGGTTGGTCAGGACCCCAGTGCCCTCACCACTGTCCTTGCTGGTCTGAGCCACAGAATGCAACTGTCCACCTGGTACTGGGGGAGGAGCCAACTTAATTAGAAGCAGCAAACTTGTATAAACTCCCCTTCACTCTGTTCTCATTCACAGGGAAAGCAGACATCCCTAAAACAGGCTGGACTGCAGCAAGAGGGGCAGAGGGTTCGGTGTGAGGACAGGGCAATTCCTGTGAGGGATCTGAGGAAGCTTTCTGCAAGAGAGTCTCTGACCGGGTCTGGCCTAGGGGCTCTAGCTCCAGCTGAGTCTCAAAATAGGTGTATGGCTCCTAGCAAGTCATTTTCCTTTTGAGCCTTAGTTATCATATCTGTAAAATGGGGATGATGACTCTATTTGCCTGATGAGGTTAGTGGGAGGGTCAAATCTGTTGGATGACTGGACAGGAGAAACTCCGTAAAGTGGAAAGGCAATACTAATGTAAGGGGTTACTATTCAGGATCAATGGAATTCTGACAGGTAGAGATGAAAGGAGATATGTCCCCAGCAAAAGGGATGGTATGAAGCAAGACTATTTCTGCCACATTCACTCATGAATATTTATTGTGTACCTACTTAGTGCCAGGCACCAGCCCTGAGCAAGAGGAACCAGAAGGCACTTAGACTAAGGAGCAGGTGGTCGAGGCCACACTCAAGAATAGGGCAGTATGGAGCCAAGTCAGGAAGGATGGTGACAGAAAGGCCTTCCACCAGGACAACTGCAGGAGACCCTTGGGGGATGGTGCATCTCCTCCACAGAGCTAGGCAGCAGCACCTGACTGTGGGTGGGGGGAGAGTGATGTTGAGCCTGTGCAGAAGAGGAGACACTAAGATTTTTCTGCCCAGCTCCCATGACTCAACCTCAACCCCCACTGTCTGCCTATGGTCACTCAGCCTCCAGCCCTTCTCGTCACATTGGGTTTCTCAGCTGCCAGTGGCTGTTTCCCTTAACCCCAGACAATAAATTAATAAGTAAAATATATAGTTTATCAGATGGTGCTACGTACTCTTAAGGAAATAAGACAGGAATCTCAGCATGAATAACTATAACTCCCTGACTTCCTTCTGACCTTTGCTTAAATGTCACTTCTCAGTGAGGCTTTCCTTAATCAAGGCATTTTAAACTGCAAAGCTGAGCTGAAATTCTTGTTAGCTTGTCTTTGGTTGTCTGCCCCACTAGAACATAAGCTCATGAAGACAGAACTAGTTTATCACTGTACACATAGCTTCTAGAATATTCCCTGGCTAATGAAAATTTGCTGAATGAATAAACGATTATTTTCTCCAACAGTTAAAAACAAAACAAACCAAACTCTCCAAACCAGTTCTTCAGAAAAGGGAGACAGGATAAGACTGCACAGAATTGGTGTCAGCATTCTCTGAAGTGATTACAAATTAATTTTATAATTTTTGCGAAAGTTGGAAGGAGGGCGTGTTCGGTCAGGAGGGTTGAACTTGAGGTTGGCGTTACCTTCTGATTCCACATCATTAACTGCTTCTGTAATCAGAGAAACAAAGAAAATCTTGTTTTACAAAGAAAATGAAGTGCTTCTGATTGACAGAGACCTGGGTTCTTGGTCTAGCAGTCGGGAGAGGTCTTCATTGAAACTTCTTGCACAGGAACTCAGGGACTGGGGCGCTCTTGTTCTTTGCTTGCTCCCTTCCGGCACTCCCTGAAGGCCACAGAGCTTTCTGGAAAGTTTGGACATGAGTGGCAGCACACCTGGTCTCCTCCTGGCTCAGCCTATGACCAGTGGTGATACAGGTCTTTTCTCTCCCACAGGGCTTTGATAAATATTCAGTGTGATAATAATGATGTCAGGTAACTAACAAGCCCAAGGTCACACAGTAGGATAGCTAGAACTTGAACCCACAGAATCTGGGTCCAGAGCCCGTGCTCTTAGTCACTACTCTGCTGCCTCCTTGAGTCCTTCTTCTGGGTTGGGTACTCTGCTAAGTGCTTGAAAAACACAATTTCCTTGTGTTCTCAAATCCATTCCAGGAGATGCGTGTGCTCTTCATCTCCTGTTTACAGATAGTGGAAATCAAGATGCAGGGTAAACAATAACTTGTCCCAGATCACAGCGGAGATTGTGGATAGGACCTGGACATAGATCTTGGGGACTCTGAGGCTGTTTCACCCTCTATTGCTGCATAATAAACCACCCCCAAATGCAGTACTATGAAACAACCAATTTGTTTTGCTCCCAGATTCCGTGGGTTGGAAGTTGGACATGGCTTGTCTCTGCTCCACAATATCTCAGGCCTCATCTGGGAAGGCCCTGGCTGGACTCAGAGGAGGCCGATGGCTAGAGGTTCCAGAGGTTTAAGCCGGTCTTAGTCGACTGTGCATCTGTTAACTGGTCTAACAGGTGCCTCATTCCTCTGTCCATATTCTTGGGTCTGTACAAACCATTGGCTCCAAGTTCTGCAGCCTAGGGCTTACGTCAAATGGACAGAAGAGGAAAAAAGTCTCTGCCCAGGGCCACACCTAGGGGTTTTCTCTCCCTACTTATGTTGAATCTGTCTGTGGAAAATGTTTCTTGCTAGTTTTATCCACTATTCTCTTTCCTATTTCCTTTAATAATACAGCCTTACCCTTCCTGAGTTTGGCTAACCCGCGGCTAAGCAGCTAAATACTGCATTTTCTGAACCTCCCTTGCAGTTGAGTGTGGTCATGTAATTAAATTCTGAGCAGAATTAATGTGTTCTACTTTTAGTTTCTGGACTAAAATATGATTTCGCATGTCCTCCCCTGGTCCTTTCTCACTCTCTTTCCACAGGCTGAGATGCAGACGTGATGGCAGGTAACGAAGCAGCTACCTTGGACCTCAAAGTGGAAGCCATGTTCTCAGGGTGGCAGAACCATGAGCTAAAAGCAGCGGGAGTCCCTGACACAGTAGAGTTGCCACTTTAGTCCAGGAGGACTTGCCCTTGGAGCTATTGTGTGACAGACAGATAACTTCCTATCCTGTTTTGAGTCTTCATTACAGCTGCCCAAACTTGTCTCTCAATCAGTATATCCTCTTGACTCCCATCACACCTCTTATTTGCTGTCATGATCTTCTCAAACATTAGTTCTGAGACTGATAATACCAGGTAAGGATCTTTCTCCCCAAGCTGACCTCCCAGAATCCTGTCCTGGCAGCCCCCTGGGCAAAGGGACCTACCTCACACTCCAGGATGGTAAGGATCCTTGAATTTGAGCCCTGAGGAACTTGGGGTAAGTCCCTTCATTTTTTAAGTCTTGGTTGTCTCCATTTTGCAGATGACACCAATAAACAACATTCATTCCAAAAGGTGGTGTTATATGAATACAATATAATCAATGAGATTGTTATTCTGAAAATATGGAGGATCTGGGGAAGGAGCTTGTTTCATGTGCAGCATTAAAAAGAAGCAGACTCCCTTGTACCTCATAAGAGACCATAAAAACCTATGCATACCAAAACACACACACACACACACACACACACACACACACACACACACACACACACACACACACACACACACGCTCACCTCTACATGCCCCTGCAAAATCTGAAACACTGCCTCTCAGATACATAACCAAATACAAACACTAATAAAAGATGCTCATTGCTTCATACTCATGCAGACGCATGCAGAACTGTATGCAAATAAAAACACACAAAGAGGACAAAAACAAACTACAGTTGCTATACTTTGTTTATTGTCACTGTCACCCCAGGGGGTTCTGGGTTCTTCAGTGTCTTTCTTTTGGAGGGTACCTTTGTGATTGCGTTTCTACTTCCCTCCTCTTACTCCCTATCCTGGCTTTTTTTCTGGGGCTGAGGCTGCTTCCTCCGTGGCCTGTCAGAGCCTCAGTTAGGTGGAGTAAGTCCTGGGGTTGGGGTGGGAGCAAGCAGGCCTGGATCCTGCCCCCAGGTACTGATTCCTCCGTGGTCCTGCCTCCATTCCTGTGTGGTATCCATGCTCTGGCCTCATCTGGGAAGGAAAGGAGGTAGTGAGAGGGACAGAGGCCTGGGTTCTAATTCTGCCTCTCCTACTCACTTGTTCTGTGACTCTAGAGAAAGACTCTGCCCTCTCTGGGCCTCAGTTTCCTTCTTCGTAAACCAGGTTTTCCTTCAATAAGAAAGGGTCTACATTTCCCCCTTCGCTCTGGTCACTAGCAAACTCAGAGTCAAATGTATTCTATGTCGAGAAGACAGTTTTTCGATCCCTCCTCCCTACCCAACCACACACATTCAGCCCTGTCCTTTGGAGGCAGAGAAACAGCCACTGGTGGTCGGAGCACCTGACTCCTTACCTACAGCTCTGTGTCAGGGCCGTGCCCTTTGCTTTTTCCGCTCTGTATTCTGGAGCTTAGTCACCAGCTTCCTCTCGTGCCCACCTGGGCTGGGGCGGTTGGTGTTGGCAGCAGCTTCTCTCTTGGTGCGACCTTTCCGGCCTCCCACTCCTGGGAACAGAGGCAAGAGCCTGAGGTGAGGTGGCTGGAGGTGTGATCAGAAGTCTCGAAGGAGAGGCAGGGATTGGGAGTGCGGTGGTGGAAGGAGCTCGGTTGGAGTAAAGAAGTTATGGGGTTGTCACCACATAGCTTTGGGGCAGTCATAGTCCCTGTTTTCCTGTCTGAGGAATGAGGGCCTTGAGGTGATCTGCCATTGCTCCAATCTTCTAGGCATGTGTGAGGCCCCAGGGCTGAGTAGGGCAGTGCTCAATGGATGAGGGGTCAAGGGAACAGGTTGGAAAAGGGTGAGGGGTGGGGAGAAGTCCCAGGAGAGGACCCCTGATTTGGGGGTGTGGTTCAGACTGTTTGTCAGGGCTGGGGGGTCAAAATGGGAAGAAACAGGAAACTGGCAGGGCCAGGCCTTACCCAGGTAAGAATGAGCCAGGCTGTAGAGGTCATACTCATCCAGGCTGGGCTCTGCGTCCTCTGGGCCTGGGCACTGCTGGGTTGGGTTGGCTGCTCTGGGCAGGGTAGCCATCATGTCTGGCTTACTCTCACTGTCTTTCTCTCTCCTTTCAAAGCTGTGTTTGTTCTAGATTTCCTAACACCTGGCAGTTCACTGGATCTAACTTATAAGGCCAGGGCTCCTCCTCAGCCTGCAATCTGGCTTCAGCCCCTCAGGCCTTGTCTGATGCAATCTGGCTGTTTCCCAGAACCCAGCCCAGTGCGAGGGGAAAAGAGTTAGTCTTGTGAGTCCCAGATCCCTTCACCTCCTCCCTGTCTCTGGGGCTCGCCCAGCTGGGTATTTTCCACAGAGGAGATCCCCGCCCCTCAAGGAGGAGGAGGAGGTGAAAGGCAAGATCTGCGCATAAACAGGCCTTGGGATCTTGGCCAGTAGGATCCTGAGGGTCTCACCTGGCTGGCTCCTTCTTGTCCATCTCCTGCCCTCTGCCACATGCCCCTTTTGGGCTTGGGATCATAGCCACACGGCTGACCCTCACTTCTACCTCAACTCTAGCTCAGATTCAGGACTGTGGTGGCAGAATATGAAGTGAAGAACATGGGAGAGGATATCAACATCCTATGTACTAGGTCAGTTTTAATAGGAAACATCTTGGAAAGCCCCCTTAATATCCTGAGCTAAGGGTCCTAGGTAATTTTCCTGACCTGAGAGGGAGGCTTGCAGAGTGGTTAAGAGTACAGATTCTAGAGCCAGATCTCAGACCCCTGATCTACTACTTCCTGTGTGACCCCAGGCAAGTCACTTTACCTCTCTGTGCCTCAGTTTTCTGCTTGAATTTCTCCCTGGCCTGAGCTAGAATTAAAATTAGCTTTTGTTTTCCAGATTTGGGTGATTTGTGTGTTCTTTAATACTTAGGAAATGAAAGTGAAGACAAGAGGACATTTGAAGAACAAAGTTGGAGTAATAACAGACCAGATGTTAAGAGGAAGAGGAAAATATCCTTAATTTATACAAATATAACACACCAAGACAAATTAAGGTGAAGAAAATTAGAAAACACCATGTTCTTGCAAAGGAGGGTGTTTTATCACTCATTGCAGCAGCAAAATAATTCCCTTTATCATGACATGGGATGGGATAGATTTTAGTCTCAGGTCATTGTAAATAAGTTTTTAGCTTCATGAATGCCCAGCAGGACAGTCAAACGTCATGCAGGACGTGAGATGATTCTGTGTGCGACTGTCCTGCTCTGGCTCCCTTGTAACTACCAAGAAACCCCACAAATTCTCGAGCTGCCCGAAGAGGGCAGTCTTTCACCTCTGCCACTGGAACCCCAGGGTTGCTAGGGAGATCCTGGGCTTGCTTCTGAGTTTGCTCGTCTATAGAAAGGATAACGACAGCGCCCAATGTGTGACAGGGGTTTGTCCAGAGTTGGGCACGTGGTGCAGTGCTGTAGGCTTGCCCACCCCCCATTCTTCAAAGCAGGAAAACCGAGGCTCGTGGACAGGCCAGTGGATGATAGTGCATGTTCAAGGTGCAGTGTGCACCTAATCCAGGCTTGTAAGCAATTCCCAGAGAAAGTGATGTGTGAGCTGACCTGGGAGAGATGAACAGAAATCAGAAAGACCAGGAGGTCATGTGGTAGTGTCCCAGGAAGGCCAAAGTGGGAAAAGCGCAGTGCACTTAGTTAACAAAGGAGCTGAATACAAGGGAATCTAGTCCTAAATTTAGGAGACAATAGTCTCCTGTCCCCCAGTTCAGTGCTGTTATTCAAATATTACCTGTCTCTCTAGGTCTGTAGAACAGTATGTGATAATTCAGCATATGTATCAAAACTCTGGCATAGAAAAAATGAAGCATACATGGTTCATGTTTACCCAGGTGTAGATATTAGGGTTTTCCAATATCTGTTGCTTAAAATATCTCTCTAGAGGAATAATCACTCATAGTATAGACTTCCATGTAAGCTAAAATTTTTATAACAATTGGGTCATGCCCTAGAGCTCTTAATCTGGAAGGGATTTTAAGGGGTCATTTTGTCAGCAGTGGGAGAAAGGCAGCGAGAGCAGCCCAATAGTCACACAGGCCATAAAGTGTTCACTGTTTGTAAATTGGACAAAATCATCTGCTTTTTATTATCACATCAATTTTTAACAATACCAGTAATAAAATATGCCTCCTGCCATGGCAAACTGCTCCTACAGACCCCTCACCTCTTTATATGCTAGGGCACTTAGTATTTAACTATACACACGTACAGAACAGAACCAAATAGACTTAGAAATATCTAAGGTATCCATATTAGCCATCTCTTCAGCTCATACTATCATATAGTCCTCATCCAATTGCCAATTGTAAACATAGCTTGAGTAGTCAGAAATATATACATACAAAAAAAAAAAAAAACCACAACGTTTATCTTCCTAAAATTATAATATTTTAGGAAAAGTCTCAATGAAGAGCCTCATCTCCTCAAGTCTCAAATCCATTTTCATCAGGGGCCCCTGGCTTCTGATGTTCTGTCACTTCTGGGCTTACAGGTTCACCAGAAACAGTCCTCAAGTACCTTTTCTGCTGGACAGTCTGGCACATGCTCAGTGGAGCAAACATCGACAGGTCATTAACGTCCTGTTGTATGTCAAGTAAACCGGTGGGCAACATCACATTAATTTTTGATGAAGTTTTCCTGGACAGGATAACAATCTTTGACTGTATAAATACCAATCCACACTTCATACAATCAAGCAGGCTTTCTGTGGACCATACCTGGACAGTCAGTGATGTGCTTGTGAGGCTCCCTGTGGGGTACTGCTCTTCAAAGGTGGCATCCTGAGGAATGTCAAAGAGAATTCTAGGTGTCTGTCAGTGTATCTTTGAGTGCTTCTTGGTGGCTTATTCAATCTGAAACATCATTCCATTCTTTTAGAGGAAAATCTATTCAAATAATCTCTTGCTGGGGATGACTAGCTCCTTGCAGTTTGAGCAGGTGGTGGGAGAGCAGGGCATGGCTGGGGATGGGAAGGGCAATGGGAAGTGTACCAAACTCTCCATAGTGGTTATTTCAGACTGAGATTGTGGAGAAAATTTACTTTCTCTGTTACAAACTCTAGGTCTCTGCAATATTTGACTTTTTCACAGTGTATACCTTTTTTAGAAGAAGGGGGGAAAAGCAATTTTTTAAAAAAAACAAGCTTATTCTTGAATGTACAACAGGCTCCGAGACAGTACTTCATACTAGCTAACAGTGGCAAAAGATATTATGGCAGGGGATCCAGATATTAAGACAGGACAGGAATGGAATTGAGGATCACCATTGCCCCAGGCACAAGGAACAGTTCACTTTTTGCCAGATTTTTGTTTTTTGTTTTTTAGATGGCAAAGCATTATGTTTATTATGCAATGAACCTGTATCTGTGCTATAAGAAGACAATATATGTCAACATTACCAGACCAAGAACTCATCACATTACCAAATCACATTCAGAAAAATTACAAAAATTAAAAGCTATATTTCATCATAGTAAAATTTCTTCACAAAAAAAGAAAAAATGAAGGAACTGAGACTGCAACCAAAGTACATGTCTAAGTGGCTCATTTGCTAGCCATGCAAGAAATTTAACGTTGATTGATTACAGAAGCTGAAAAAATGTATTCAGAAAAAATAAACCTGTTTAAGACCATTAGTTTTTTGGTAAGAACAGCTGCTTAAAGTGTTGAGCCCACTGGGAACAACATCAATAGTCAATTTAAATTATTTAGTGAAGGCAAATTATTTTGAGTGGTTTTCCTTGGCTCTTAATAAGTTGACAGGTGCCAGGATACTGTTTATTTGTTCTGTTTATTCAAGGAATGAATGTTTGAAGTGATAAAAGTGTTTGAAGCCTCTTTGAATAGGCTGCATGAAATAGGAGAGAATATTTTTGAAGAACCTGAGAAAACAGTAATTCAATACACCTGAAGGGAAATCAGCTATGTTGTGTTACAACTTATGGAAGTAGAAACAGGTTTAGTTTGATAGATTTACACTTGTGAAAATGTATATCTGGAAAGGTCTTTATTTCTTCATCATATCTAAAACGGAGCTTTGCCAGCTACATTATTTTTGGCTGGTAGTTCCTTTCATTTAATAGTTTAAAAATTTGATTCCACTCCTTTCTGGCTTGTAAGGTTTGTACTGAGAAGTCTGACGATAGTCTAATGGGTTTTCCTTTATAGGTTACTGTCTTCTTTTCCCTGGCTGCCCTGAGAATTCTTTCTTTGTCATTGATTTTTAATAATTTTAATATAACGTGTCTTGGAGAAGGCCTTTCTGGGTTGAGATAATTGGGTGTTCTGTTGACTTCTTGAATTCCAAGCTCCAGCTCATTCCTTCGATTTTGGAAATTCTCGTCATCTATTTTTCTGAAAATGCTTTCTAATCCCTGCTCCTTTTCCTCCTCTTCAAGAATACCCATTATTCTTATGTTTCCTCTCTTGGTGGTATCAGCTAGTTCTTGTATTTCTCTTTCATTATTTTTCATTCTTCGGTTTCTCTCTTCTTCCTTCTGATTTATTTCTAGATTTCCGTCTTCGATATCACTAATCCTTTCCTCCATTTGGTCGACTCTATTTCCTAAGCTTACCTTTTCATTTTGATCTCTTGCAGTATGTTCTTCATCTCCAGAAGTTCTATTTGATTCTTTTTGAGGGTTTCAATTTCCTTGCTAAAGAACTCATACCACTAATCTAGTAGTTTTTTCAGATTCTGAAATTGTTGATATGAGTCATTTTGGACCTCATTGAGTTTTTCAGAAGTACCATCCTGAATTCTCCATTATGTAGGTTGCATATTTCTATGTCTGTAAGCTCATTTTCTGAAGATTTTTTTTCTTTCTGAGCTGCCTTGTTACCTTGGTTGTTCATGGTGTTTAATGGATTATTCCTCTACCTGGGCATTAATGGAAGTGTATTCTGCTTTTTTTCCCAGAAAGATTTATTATATAAAGGTCCCACTTTAGCCTGTTACAAAGAAGGAATTTTTCTTTTGGTTTCCAGTAGGTGGTATCTAAGCCTCTTGGATCCCTGCTTTATATGAAGTCTTAATAATACCTTTTTTTTCTTGTATTCTATCATACTCAGTTCCTGTCAGTGTGAGCGACAGTTTCAGCAACAGTTTTGGTGGCGTTTGCTCAGATTCCCCTAGGGTTCCCCGGTTTTCAATCTGGGAGGGTTTGGGGGGAGGGGCTCTCTGGGTTAGGGGATAGGGACTGCAGCTCAGCCTCCCATTTTGCAGCTGTGGTTGGTAAAAATCAACTGTTATTTCTCTGCTGTCCCTGCTTTTCTGCTTTCTGCCCTGATCCCTGGGCCCTGCTGCTGTGTGGAGCTCACTACTCTCCCAGGCAGGGCTGTTCAGGGAAGTCATCACACCTTCTCCCCTCCCCCTCCTGCTGGGGGGAGTTCCAGCTGCAGAGAGCTTCTTTGTTTCTCCCAGTCCACCGCCCGACACCTGGAGTTCTGACCTATGGTAGTTCTTATGCTCAGATCCCACACTCACATGTGCTGGCATCCACTCTGTTTGTTGTTGTTGTTGTTGTTGTTGTTGTTGTTAAGTTTTAGATGTTCAGCTTGTTGCTGTTTCAAGGGGAGAGATCTGGGAACATCTCTCACTCCACCATGTTTCTGACATCACTCTTGCCAGGTTTCTTAATTCCACCTCTGGCCAGGGCCCCTTCCCTGTGGCCTTTGGTTTTAGCTCCTCCAGTTTCTTCTGCTTCTCTTATTGCTTCTGCTTGAATGTCTGTCTTCCTCACCCATTTCTTTGTCCTGCTTCTTGGCCTGCTTCAGGGGCTTCTTCTTGCCACTTCCGTGTACAGACATGGTGTCTGCCGCCCCTTTTCCAGATGCTGCCACTGGAAGCCAAAAAGCAATTTTTAAAAGTTAGTTTATTTCATCCCCATCCTCTCTTGGGTTCCATGCATACCATGCCACCTTCTGATATAGCTTCTCTTCTGTGTTGGGGATGATTTACAATTCCCCCCACCTGCCTGCCACGGGTGTTCAGATCCCAAGGATGAGCCTTCTCTGTTTTGCTCAAGTGGTAGGCATGAATAGGAACAAGCTGAGAGAAGGGTAGATGGCTTTACACAGAAGGTACCTGAAGCCCCCATGCCAAAAGCCAATTCTGAAGGGGAAGAGAGCAAAGAAGAAAGAGCAATGGGAGCATTGCCCTCAGCAGTGGAATTCAAGTGTTTGTAAAGGGATTGTCAGGAAGTTATGCAATGGAACTAACTCCCTCCTCGAGTCCTCCAGAGACCTTCAATAAAGATCAAGGCTCTTTGGAAAAGCTTTTCAGATGTGGTGATCTGAAGCAATGAGTCTTAAGAATAGACCAGAAAGTCCCAGATTTCTTTGCCATGCTATGGCTTCTCTCATAGAAAGGGACTATGTTGCCCAGGCAAAGGGAGTATTCTGGTCAGTTCCCACATTTCTAACTCTCCCAGATGGACTCAGCAGGCTCCTGGTTTATACCCCAGTCTCTCATGAGTTGCTTCAGTGCCAGTCTAGAGGCTGCTGACAAAATGGAGTTTCTGGTCCCGCAGAGCTGTGGACCAAATTCTGCGGTAGTCACCACACTAAGATGCTGCCCCCTCAATGGCGCTCCCTGAACAGAGAGTACATCTTCATTTACTCTTTCTTCTAATATATTATTTGCCAAGCAATAGGCTAACTGCTAAAGATACAGTGATGAGCATAAACAGATATGAGCCCAGCCTTCATTGGGGTTATAACATAGGGGATGAGGGGTAGACCAGAAGTGAATTATGTCACAAACAAATGTCAAGTTGTTACAATTACAGGAGGTCTACACTTATTTTGAGAGACTATAATAAAGGAATTTGGCCCAGGCAGGGAAATCTGAAGATGAGAAGGAGATATAGTGAGGTAGAGGTGAGGGAAATGTGCTCCATGCAGCCTTTGTAGAGGCCCTGTGGGAGAAGGGACAGGGCAGGTATAACAGACCTGAAGAAGACTGGGGAGGCTTAGAAGGGTTAGAAGATGAGGAGGTGGGGCAGGAGACAGGAGTGCCAGAACATGAACATATTTGCATTTTAAGAAGATGGCTCTGCAAACACACAATGTAAATATACATACACCTTACTGTGAAAATGTTCATCTGAAACTTATCGGATTTCATTAACCAATGTCACTATAAAAAAAAATAATAAAAATAAAAATAAAGATGGCTCTGGCCAGAATGGATGAGGGGAGACAATTTACTCAGTCCCATTAGTGGCTGTACATCCCAGAAAAATCCCCACATTGGCCACAAGAGGGCATTCGTGAGGTGATCACTGTGGTTTTGTGTGGTAGTCAGTGGTTGAAGGCAATTTTGAGGTCCATCGCTGTGGGTCTGAATAACTAAAATGTGGGTGTTCACTGTGAAAAATTGCACAGTTGTTACAGTCTTAAAAGCGTGGTGCTTTTAACCATGAACAGACTTCATTTCCTTAAGATAGCTTTTTCTCTTAATATAGGGAGGAGGCAAGAGAATTAAAATGTTACTCAAGTCACTCTGCAAACCAGGAGAACACCTTCAGAATAAAGAAAGATTTCTACTGCATTACTAACAACCTATTCCCCACACCAGTGAAAGGGAAACGGGAACCAAGAGTTATTCCCTATGGTTAAAACCATGGGGAACCTATGGATTAAAGGCTGGGAACTGCCATCAGACCTTTCACTCTACATATTCTTACCTTTCACTCTACATACCCTTCCTTACTCTGTTTCTCACTGTCTCAGATCTCACTGTCCCTCTCACTCTCTGCCTCTAAGAGGAGACCACGCTCTGTCTGTGAAGTGTTACCCACTTTCTAATAAACTTGACTTTTGACTCTAACTTTGGTATGTGTGTTGAATTCTTTCTACACTCTCCACCAAAGGATCCTCTTCTCTTGGTACAGGGCTTGGTCCCCCCTTCACTTGGGGAAATTTGCCCTGTCCTGCATGGCTCTGATTTAAGTAGGCTTTGCTTAGTATAGTGGCCTCATGACTCACTTTTTCCGCCCTCATCCTTCCACCTTTGCCTATTCCCTTAATCATTAAGCCTTAGGACAAAAGGATTCCACCAGTGTCAGTTCTTCTAAGGTAAAAGCTTCAAGTCTATGATCATGAGAACAATAAGTTTCAGTTAAACTAAGGATAACATCTTGGCTTTAGATGTGTTTCAGCCCCAGGCCCATCGAGGTGGAACAGCCCCACCCACCACAGGACCAGATGGGAAGACAACACCATGGCTGATTCTGGAACCAGACATGATGATCAATTATCCCAACTCCCTTTGTTGGCTGATGATTATCTATCTATATAATCTATCCCCTTGAGATACTCATGGGTCCAGGTCTCTGAGCTCATCTGTGTCTCTGGGACTTGCAGCTATCTAAAATAAACCTTTATTTTCTTTGCTGAAAAACCTGCAGGTATCTCACTGGACTTCAACACGTGCAGGTAGATGTACCCCTTTGCTCCAGTAACAGTGCTGAGTGGAAAGAGTAAGAAATAAGTGGCACACTGCCACTTAGGTAAATTAAAAATACTTATACACTAAAGAACACGTTTTCCACAGACACTCTCACACACCATTGAGGAAGGCAGCAGGAGTGGAGAAAAGAGATTAAAGGCCACAAATACATAAAACAGAGAAGCCATGCAGACCCCAATGACAATAGTGTGCCGCAAAGTTAGAAATGAGCAACGCAATCTCTGCATCTGGGATTTAAAAAAATAAAAAGCTCTTGCATTTGTTTAGGAAAGAACACAAGCACCTTGGACTAGGTTGGGTGTAGTGGAGATGAAAAGTGGACAGACTACACTATATAAATGAATACCTGTAACACCCTTCAACAGTGCCTGATGCATAGTAAGTGCCCAACAAATGTGAGCTGTTTTTATTTTTACATTGCAGACACTTAGTGATGGATTGAAAAGCGGGTGGAGGGGGAGGAGCGGTGACGTCAAGGAAATTCTCAGGCGCTGGCTCCTGTTGTGGTTCGATCAAATCTAAGATCCACGGAGCCAATTGAGATGAATTGTGAGCTTTTATTAGTCGGCCGGCGACTGACTCTCTACCACGCAGGGTTAGAGGAGATCAGTCCCGAGCTCCCAAAAGAGGAAGCTTATAAAGCCCAGAACGAGCAAGCAGATTACAGAAGCAAAAATTGGCCATTAGCATATCTTTGAGCAGATTACCACACCCTGGTTAACATCAAACAAGCAAGCAGATTACAGAAGCAGAAGTTGGCCCACTTGAAAATTTTCCACCCTTAACAGCTCCCACCATTGTTGAGAAAATAAGGTGAGAAAATGAAAAGTGAGGATAATTCTTCTCGAGGAATTTGGATGTGAAGGGTAAGACAGAGCTATTCCTTACATATGGACAACACTCTAAAACACTTTTAAAAATTAATCAAGTAATTCATGTTTATTGTGGAAACATCAAAAACTACAGATAAATTCAAAAAATTGTGAACCCCACAGCTCTCCTGTGAAAAAATTAAGGTTGATAGTTGACATTCAGGAGAAATCACTCCTAAGATGTTTACAAAGGCAAACTTTGTGATTTCACTGCGAGAATAAGCCTCATAAAATGCAAGGTAGAGAGCTTAGACTGGGAAAACAGTTGTGCCGTTCACTGAAATAATCACAACCGAAAGAGAAGCAAGCTTGGTGGACAAAAATGATGCGGGAAGTTTTGGGCTGAAGCAGTTTGTGTTGAAGTCTGAGATTCTACTAATGAATACAAAAATACTGAGAGCCAGACACTGTGCTAGTGTTGTAGCCGCCAGCCCCTAAAAGACACACGGACCACCAGAACTCAGTGAGTTATAGAAAACGCACTCTTTATTCAGCCAGCTGGGTCTGCCAGGGGTACGCAGACCCCAAATTAAGTAGCCCCGAAATGTAGAGGTACAGGGTTTTTAAGCCCCAAAGTCCTATCCTTCATTCTGTCTACACATAAAGGTCTATTTTTCTTCTATTCACTACCTGTCAACTCACAGGTCAGGTGCGTAAGCGGGGTTACAGAAGCAGAAAGCTTGTTTAGAATGTTACGTTCCTATAGTCAAAGGCCTATGTTCCCATAGTGATAGTCAAACAGTAATTTCCGGTAAGAGTCATTTTTTCAGCCACCACACTAGGTACTGGGAAAACATAGCTGAACAAAACAGATGATCCTACCCTCACCGAGTTGGCCATTGTATCAAATAATCAGATAAATATATAATCATTAATTTTGATAGGAATTATGTAAGAAATTATGATACCAGCATGTAAACCATTATAGCTAAATGTTTGCTCGCATCCTTAATACTGTCCTGGGAAGGTTACCTAAAAGTGCGCTTTCTAGGTCTATAGATTTGCTTATTTTTTATTAATTTAAAAAATTTTTAAATAGACTTTTTAAAAGCAGGTTTAGGTTCACAGCAAAATTGAGGCAGACAACACAGTTCTTATGTGCCCACTGCTCCCCCTCAACTAACAAACGGCCCTTTAAAAAAAAAAAACCTATTATTTTACAGAGGCTTTGGGGAATAGGAGAGGATACTGAAACACACAAGTGCCTTGGTGTGTTAAAATAAAGTTCAACTGAAGAGTCCGTAAAGTACAAAGCAAAAACTACACTTCCCACGGGGCAGCGCGCACGTCACAGAGGACGGACAGCGCACGCGCAGAGCGGGGTCCTCCGCGCGGCGACTCAGCTCATAGAAGGGAAAAATCGTTGTTCTCGCCGTGTCGCGGATCTTCTGGCGCGAGCGCGTTAGTATCTGCAGACTTTGAAAAGCATTCGAGGGACACGCTTGCTCCCGCTGTCGCAATTTCCAGCGCGACGTGCTAGTTCCGCCCGTGGTTCGGTAGGCGGGGATGGGTCGCAAACTGGAACCCCGGCGGAATGGCGGGAGCGAAGGGCCAGGGTCCTCCTTCTGTGCGTCCATTTCTGGGCCTCATAGAGGCGGCTCGCGAGGGGCGGTGCGCGCGCGCCCCAGTCCTCCTGGGGCGGAGCTCAGACTGCCAGCCCGCGCTGGCCTTGAGGGTCAGCGCGTGCTCCCGCCGGGCGCGCGACAGTGCAAAGCTGCAGCGCGCGGATCGTGACCCCGAGGCTGGCCCGGATGGGATACTCAGCCCAGGTGCGAGCAGACGATGGCCAAGATTAGGCCCCGAACATATGCTCAAGATATGCCTCTTAACAAAACTTCATTCTCACTCCGTGTACCTCTAGTTACCTCCTCTCATCTCTGCAGCCAAAGAGAGCTTCAGTGTTTATTCACTAGCACCTTTTCTCCTTCAGTCTTTCTTGAACCCACTTCAGTCAGGCGTTGGCCCCCACTTACTCCACTAAAATGCCTCTTTGTTAGAGCCACCAAGGGTCAGTGTTAAGTTAGTTCTCAGCCCCGTATCAGTATTTTATGCAGCTGATCACACCGCCCCTTCTTGAAACACCTTCATTTGGCTTGGGCAGCGTTCTCGTCCCTAGCCTCAGCTCTCTCTGGCCTTTCTGCTCCTTCTTGCCCCTCTTCCTTTAGTGGTTGTACTGCTCCAAGGCCTTATCTTCATCTCTTTTCTTCATTCAGTTCCTAAAAGTTATTCATTTCAAGACTTTAAATATAAATACCATCTGTTGTGCTAACTCGAGTTTTTATACTCAACCCAGTACTCTACCTTGGTAGCTCTCACGTGACATCTCTTAAATGACTGAAATTTTGAGTTTTACCCTTCACCTTCCCCAGCCTTCTTATTCTTCCAGTTGCTCAGGCCAAACACCTTGGGTTATTCTTGGTGTCTTTTGCTTCTCCCCTCTCTGTCTCCATCAATCTATCAGCACATAGTTATCCTTGAGGCTTTGAAGTTTCACTATTGGGTGTTTCATTGTAGATATTCTCTTTGGCATTTGCACCTTTCTTCCTGAGGATTTGTGTTTTCAGTTCTTTGACATTCTCTGTCATTAGTGAGATTTATCCATTTATCTATATTGTGTCCTATATGTCCCTTTTAGAGTGTTTATTTCATCAACGGATAAGTATATGGAACTATTTGTTCAATGTCTGTATTCCTTTCTGGACTTAAGTTTCCTAAGAACAAGGTAGGAACTGTTTGTCTCTCTCACTGCCAAATATCCCTCATGCCTGGCACAGAGTAGGTGCTTGATAAATATTATTAAATAAATGAATTTATAAAAAGGAATACCTCTTTTCCATAAGTGGGAAGTAGACAATCTGTCTCAGAGTACGTTGATAGCATCTAGTTGTTTTTTTTCCTGGGGTAGGGGAGGAAAAGATATTGAATAGCATAGCTTCAGAATTGTTGTTTTGTTTATAACTTGAAAGACTGTTTTACAGGATTCAGTTCAGCATTCTGTTTTGAGGACTTAGTAGTTGCTAGGCCCTGTGCTAGTTGCTAGGAATGTAAAATGAATAAAACTGCATCCCACTCTTCTAAGAGCTCACCATTAGGCAGAAGAGACAAACGAAACAATTAGTCTCTGTATATGTGGCAAGTGCAAGAATGAAAGTTTGTGTAAGGTGCTTTGGAAGTTTTGATTGCCCTTGGCATTGGGGCACATGAGAGGGGTCTGGGGCAGCCAGATCTCTTTCCAGTCATTTCTGACTGTAAGCAGCTTTGTTCTTTTACCCCAGTATACCATTACAAATATGGCCATGTTCTCTCTGTGCCACGGTGTAGAAAGATTGGCAAGTGCTGCTGTAAAGTGTTAACGTTGCTGCCATTTGATTTGGACCCTGAAAGGTAAATAAATTTGAGAGATCCAGAGGGGAAGAAGGGGAAGGATTAAAGGGCATTTCAGGCATGTGTAATGATTTGGGCAGGCATAACAGAAGCATGGAAGTCTGCTTGTTTGGGATGGGGGCACTGGAATTGTTCAGTGTGGGTATGGTAGGGTAGGGTCAGTAGGTGAGGGCTGTTTGAGAGATGCTGTCCAGGATCTGAAGCAATGCCTTGAAAGTGTTTTGTAAACCAGAATGTCTGTTTTATAAATACCTGGCCCAACCATGAGGCACCCTGTTCTCAGTAGGTAGATCCCTTACAGTCTCTAGGTTTAATGACCAACTTTCAGGCGCTGGAGGTGGAGACGTGTGGTAAGTCACAGGCCTTTTTTTCTGATTTCTAAGTTTGTACACAAAGATTCTTACAAAGATTTAAAAAATGAATCTTATTTAGGTTTTTGATGCATCATCTACATTGGAAAAAATATTAACTCAAGGATTTGTGGTCACTATATCCGTGGAATGGAAGGTAGCTTGGTGAACATGAACCAGTGGGAGTGGGATGTTGATGATGCTAAAGGCTGTTTGAGCCCTTAAGGCTTAGGTTGTACAGTCAGGCAAATCTGGATGAGTCCCACCTCTGCTACTTATTTCTTGCATGACCTCGATAGAGTCATTTATTTCTCCAAGATTCAAGTTTCCACAGTACTAAATAAATAGGACTTACTTTGCAGGATTGTTAAGAGGGTTAAATAGGATAATCTATGTAAAAGTGCCTAGCATTTGGTAGATACTCAGTAAGGAATAGCTGTTGTTACTACCTTTATTTTTATACCTGTTTTTTTCAGATGCCACAGTAAATTACATCTCATTGGTCATGCTTTCAGTGTACTCATAATGACCCAAAAGTTGATTGGCAGTTTACAATAGACAAATGACTCAACTTCCATGATCTCTTTTGCTATTGAATATGTGAAGTTATGACAAAACGTGGAATTGAAAAGAAGAACGTGGATTTTAGAGTTTTTAGTCTTGCAGTTCTAGCTCAACTACCTGTATTTCCTGAGTTACCTAGCTTGCATAACTTAACCTCTCTGAACTTCAGTTTCTCCAGCTATAAAGAGGGTGTGCTTATAGGATTGCTATAAGGTTTAAATGACAATCACCTGTATAAGCTCTAGTACAGAAGCATGGTAGGTACTAGGGGAAAAAATTGTTAATCAATGAATGTACATTCTTGATGGTGGCTGGATTGAGGTTATGAAATCTGAGTGTAAGGTTTTAGATGCCTTGTGTCCCTTTGAGTCAGAACAAAGCTTGGATTATCTTAAGCCCAATGGGATTGATTTTGGAGTGGTTTAAGTATAGGATGCTTGGATTTGTATGGAGCCTTGGCTTCTAGTATAGAGGCCAGAGTGCTGTTTTAGGCCGGGACTTTAGCAGTTAATATATATGCTTTCACCCTCCAACTTTTGTCCCTGAGAAATGCTTCTTTGTAGTCAAACTTCTTAGTTGCAGATAAGAAAAACACTAACCCAAACACTAGCCAAGCAGAAAAAGATATTAACTCTAACTGAAGAGTTCTAGGTATATCAGCTTCAGGCATGGCTGTATCCAGAAGACTAAATTATGTCACTGGTGTTTCTACGTCTTTCAGTTCTGCTTTCCTCCATATTGGTTTCTCTATCAGGCAGGCAAAGCCTCTATGAGTTACAGGCTTCCAAGCTACTCTCTTAACTAAAAACTGAAAATGATATCTCTTTGCAGATAGCTCCAGCAAAAGATCTAAAATTGATTTTGGCCAGACTTGAGTCTCATATTTCTTCCTGAACCAGTCATGATGGTCAGGAAGAAAGTAATACTTTCACTAGTCCAGGCCATGTACCCATCCTTAGAACCAAGGAGAGGAACAGTTTCCCAAAAGGAAATTGTAGCGCTGTTACCAAAATGGAGGAAAAGTGCCAGGCGAGACACTCAGAGGTTGCTTTAGCAACGGTGGAGTAGTTCATATCAGCCAGCCCTCTCACAAATAATGAATATAAATGCTGCATAAAATATTTTTTAAAAGCATTATCTGAAGGTACTGAAGAGCAACCAGAAGCAGGCAGTAACTGGACAGGAGCTGGAGCTGACACCCAGAATAACGTCAGCTTCCTATTTGTGAGTTTCCTATTTGCTTTTAATGCTTGTGGACATTATGGCAGAGGCCTGTCTTGGAAAGAAGACAGCCACAAAGAAGGTGTTCAAATTCTCCATATAAAATAATTTTATCTACTTGTCCATCAACCGATGATTGGATAAACAAATGAGATATATCCATACAATGGAATATTATTCAGCCATAAGAGGTATAAAGAGCGGATACATGTTTCAAATGGATGAACCTTGAAAACATAAGGCTGAGTGAAAGAAGATGCAAAAGGCTACATATTATATATTTCTGTTGATGTGAACTGTCTAGTCTAAAATAGGCAAATCCATAGAGATGGAAAGTAGAATAATCGCTGTCAGTGGCTGAGAGGAAGAGAGAATGGGGAGTGACTGCTGATGGGTACAAGTTTCTTATTGGGGTGATGAAATATTCTAAGATAGTGGTAATGGTTGCACAGACTTGTGAATTTACTAAAAAACCCACTGAACTGAACACTTTAAAAGAGTGAATTATGTGGTATATGAATTATATCTCAATTAAGCTGTTATTTTTAAAAATCAGCCAAACTTCTGAACTAGACAAGCATGGGGCACACTTGCAAGCAGCTCAGCTAAAGCTAGAAGAGCTGTACAAATTTCAGCTGATGCCTACCACGGGGATCTCTTGGGAGTTTGAGTTCAGCTATGTCAAACTCTCAAGAACGTAACAGAATCCAGATTCTACAGTATATCATTCACAATGTCCAGGATATAGTCCAAAATTACTAGACACAAGAAACAGTAAAATATGAGCTATATTCACGAGGAAAGGCAATCAAATGAGATCAACCCCAAGATGACTCAATGTTGTTATTAACTGACAAGAATTTTAAAGCGATTATTAAAACTATACTCAGATATGTAAAGGAAAAATATGCTTATAGTTTAAATAGAAATATGCTTATATTTCTTATAACAAGAAATATCTGTGGAGAAATAGAAGCTATAAAATAGAAACAAATACAAATTCTAGAACCAAAAAATCCAATACCTGAAATAAAGACTTCGCTAGAAGGCTTGAAGAGCAAATTGGAGTAACTAGATATTTATATGGATAAGAAAGACCTTTACCTTACAGCAAACAGACTTAATGTGAGGTAGACTATAAACGTAAAAGCTAAAACTATAAAATTTCTAGGAGAAAACAGAAGAGTAGCTTAGGATCTGGGAACACAGCAATAACCATTAAAAAATTTGGTAAGTTAAAGTTTAAAACTCTGCTAATCAAAAGACACCATTAAGGTAAATAGGTAAGCCATAGACTAGGAGAAAGTATTTTCAAAATTCACATCTGACAAAGGACTTATATCCTGAATATGTAACTAATTACTAAAAATCAATAATGAAAAGACAGGAGCTGGGGAAAAATAGCATAGATTATAGCATCCCTCTGGCAACCAAATCAAATTTTGATGGAAACAAGGAGCCGCAGCAAGGAAAAATCACCTGGGATCTTGATGAACAAGCCATACAACTAGGGAGAAATCCAAGAAAACACCCTGCAACGACAGAAGGTAGGATGGGGTGAGGAAGCGGGGCTGCCCGGTCTCAAGTGACTGAGTGAAAAGGAGGCTACAGCAGCGGCAGATGCCTCTTAAAGGGGCCGCATCCGTGAGTAGACTTTCCCGGTGACGGACCTGCTTGCTCCAAGCACCAGTGATGATTTGGCAGCACAGGGGGCACCAGGGACTTACAGGGAGACATTTTTGGAGTTAGGGCCGAGGCTAGATTCTCTCTGTACAGAAGGGCTGGTGGTATCGATTGTTCCCTGTTGAGGGCTCCCTGCTCCCAGTGCACTGTCACAGCACCGCCATAGCCGTGAAGTCATCAGACTGGATAACAAAGGTTGCTCCACCCAGAAGATTCCCTAAAACCCCACCTCCTCCAACTCATGGCCCCACTCAAGATACATCCAGGTATATCCTCAGAGAGTCTGGTGCTCCTTGCTGAGCGGCTTTTAGATTCACATGGGAGGCAGCTGGCCTCAGTTTCTGGTGTGGTCTTTTGAGGCAACTATATGCACAGATTGCTTGCTGAATCTTAACAGGTGGCCCCAGAGGGGCAGAGGCTTGGGATAAATTTGGCCTGCAGATGAACCCCTCAGGACTGTGCCACTGGACACCTACTTCACAAATCCACACTAATAAGAGTGGGAGACTTAGGAGCTTTGCTTAGTACATAGAAACAGTCACGGAAAGGCAGCCAAAATGGGAAGACAAAGAAGCAGAAACCATATGAAAGAACACAACAGAGATCCATATATAATGGAGTCAAGTAATCTAACAGGTGCAGAGTTCAAGACACTGATTATAAAGATGCTCAATGAACTTTTGGGAAGTGTAGATAAATTCAGTGAGAACTTCAATGAAGAGATAAAAAAAAACCATAAAAATAGAAATGGAAATTATAAAAGGGAACCAGTCTGAAATGAAGAACACATCCAAGATGAGACGTATATTAAATGGAATGAATAAACAAAGGAATAAACAAAGTAAATAAAGAAAAGGATCAAATGACCTATCTAGAGGATGAGAAAGCCAAGGGCACTCAATCAGAATGGCAAAAAAAAAGATGCCAAGACTAT